>ONZH01019643.1:0-23513 GCA_900303285.1 Rhinella marina | reverse complement strand
TTTTAACAGACTGTTGTGGCTTTCTTTTCCTACACAGAATACAGGCTGATAGTATATACTGTTTTTCAGAGTAAAGATAGTCTTTAAAAAGACTTTTCTTGCTTCCTAACTCCTAAGTTCTAACTGACTGCTGCACACACTACACGAGCTAACTCTCCTATGTCTTGTCTGGTCCCCTTCCCAATGCAGAATGAGGCTGAGGCTGCAGATCCTAGACTCCCTACCATAGGTCAATTTCGGTCACATGTCACTGCCAGCCAATCAGTGCTGGGGAGACATAGGGGCTGTTACATCACAGCAGGCGTTCCCACAGGCTTACCTTTGCTGCTGATTGGCTGAAAAAACCGGGCATTTCACGCGGGCAGTGACGCACGGCTAGTCACGAGTCCGCGCTGCCTCGTGATGCCGAGCCGAAGCGGGCAATATTCGAGCGAATGCCGAATCTTGCCGCTTCGGCTCGCTCATCACTCGCAGGAATGTTCGCAAAACAACGATTATTTTTTAACGCAACTTCGACCGAATAAATTCGTATTAAGAACGAATCTGGTCATAAATTTGTCGATTATTCGACGAAGCAAATTTTTGAACATTCGCTCATCTCTAACCACCACCAACACAGCAATGCATAGGGTCCCCCGCCTCCCCCTGAACCTCCTCCTTAGGGCAGTACAAATGCTGACTGCTCTTACACAAGTCATCAACAGTGAGACTCTTTTGACTATCTGCTGTAGGGTGTGGTGAGGTTGTGTTGCCTCTATTTAGGACAACTTAAAGGGAACCTGTCATCTCCGAAACACCCCCTGAACTAGAGTAAGAGGTGTATAGTGTAATTGATGCTGAATCCGATTATGTACGTTTTATCTCCATACTCATTTCCATTCCGACGCTGTGCTCCCACAAACCAACAGTAAAATGCATTGAGACTCTTCTTTGAGTCCTCTACATTATGTGAGTGAGCAGCGGAGTCCACTAAGTGCATTTTACTGCTGGTTTGTGGGAGCACAGAGTCAGAATGCAAGTGAGTATGAAGATAAAACTTACATAATCGGATTCAGCATCACTTACACTATACAACGCTTACTCTACTTCAGGGGGTGTTTTGGAAATGACAGGTTCCCTTTAAAGACAGATCAACAATTAATTTAATTTTCTTTCTACAAACACAAAGATTACTTCTATTGATTATTTACTTTGGAAATAATGCAGTATTGGGACTGGTAAGATTTGTCTACTGTGTTAGTTGAATTAAAAAAAGATGTTGACTTCCGGTTCCGGCACGAGCATGTAGAGACGCAGGAGAGAGAAGCTCCCACACGGACTTAGATAACTAAAACCCTGCTATCAAATCGACCCCCTCCCACAGGTGACAAATCGGGAATACAGCTCTCACTTCCCTACCCAGACCAAGAGGCAGGAAAAAATGGTGCTAACACGCACCCCCTCAGACACAGAAGAGGGCTCTGAAGATGAAAGACAGGACTCAGACACCAGCTCTACATCCTCTCTTTACATAAATTATGAAAAGCTAGCCATTGAGGTGGCAAAAAATATATCACCAGACATACAAGCCGCTCTTTCGGCCACAATATCGAAAGCCCTCCAGACTCTTCAAAAAGAGGTCACTATACATGGGGAATGGTTAGAAAAAGCAGAACAGGGGATTTTTACCACAGAAGATGACATAGCGGAGATTCACATGCGCATACGAGAACTGCTGGGAGACACCACCAGGCTGAATGAATGCATTGACGTCCTGGAAAATAGATCAGGAACAATGTCTGCCTGTTGGGTCTACCCGAAAACACACCGGTGAGAGCACTGCCCCATATCTTTGCGATCCACATACCAGTCATACTAGGCCTGGAAGGGCCCTACAAAATGGAAAGAGCCCATTGCATAGGCCCAGAAAAGCCTGTGCGCTCCAGACAACAACATTCCAAGGAGCAGACAGGCCTCGACAAGTCATCGCTCGATACCTGAACTATGCCTAAAAATAGACAGTCATGAGAGCCTACCGTCACTTCTGGTAACTAGTGATGAGCGAACATGTTCGGCCGAACATGGCGGCGCTCGTGACCACGCGGTGTTCTGCCGAACACCGCTTGTGCTCGAGCGCCATGTTCGAGTCTCCTCCCCGCACGCTAATTAGCCAATTAGCATGCGGGAAGGTGCTGGCATTCACTATAAAGCACCCGGTGACATGTGACCGGATCATACCGAGCAGGGAGAGCTGCTGCAAGCAGGGACAAACAGAGTAGGGACAGAAGAACGCTAGGCAGGGATAGAATTTCTGTTTCAAAGACCCAAAAGCCCTTTTAAGGGCTTTTATATCTTGCTGGCAAACTTTTTATTTTATTTTGGGGGTGTTAAAAATAGCTCTAGGTTACGCCACCTGTGCAGCTGCTGCATGCTGTATGATACTCTCTGTATACTATATACCTGACATCCTTTGCTATTATTTCTGCTGTTAAGCCTGCAGTACCTCTTTTGCATCTTGCTGTATAACATTTGCGCAAGGAGGGAGTTGTGTAGGGATAGGATTTGGCTAGGCAAGGCTAGTATTTCTGTTCAAAAGTCACAAAAGTCCATTGTTATATCTGGCTGCATTTTTTTTTATTTTGGGGCAAAAAGAACGCAAGTGTGCCTGACGCTAATACCAGGTGCACAGCGTGTGCATTAGAACCGTTCTGTAGTCTATATACCTGACATCCGTTGCTATTTTTTCTACCGTTAATTAAGGCCGCAGTTCCTCAGCTGCATCTGCTGTATAACATTTGCGCAAGGAGGGACTTATACTGTAGGGATAGGATTTGGCTAGGTAGGGCTAGCGTTTCTGTTCAAAAGACACAAAAATCCATTGTTATATCTGGCTGCATTTTTTTTCTTTTGGGGCAAAAAGAACGCAAGTGTGCCCTGACACTACCAGTACATGCACAGCGTCTTCTTTGAGTCCTCTACATTATGTGAGTGAGCAGCGGAGTCCACTAAGTGCATTTTACTGCTGGTTTGTGGGAGCACAGAGTCAGAATGCAAGTGAGTATGAAGATAAAACTTACATAATCGGATTCAGCATCACTTACACTATACAACGCTTACTCTACTTCAGGGGGTGTTTTGGAAATGACAGGTTCCCTTTAAAGACAGATCAACAATTAATTTAATTTTCTTTCTACAAACACAAAGATTACTTCTATTGATTATTTACTTTGGAAATAATGCAGTATTGGGACTGGTAAGTGTGAACGCAAGTGTGCCCTGACACTACCAGTACGTGCACAGCGTGTGTATTAGAACCTTTCAAAAGTCTATATACTTGACATCCGTTGGTATATTTTCTACCGTTAATTAAGGCCGCAGTTCCTCAGCTGCGTCTGCTGTATAACATTTGCGCAAGGAGGGACTTATACTGTAGGGATAGGATTTGGCTAGGTAGGGCTAGTGTTTCTGTTCAAAAGACACAAAAGTCCATTGTTATATCTGGCTGCATTTTTTTTCTTTTGGGGCAAAAAGAACGCAAGTGTGCCTTGACACTTCCAGTAAGTGCACAGCGTGTGTATTAGAACCTTTCAAAAGTCTATATACCTGAAATCCGTTGGTATATTTTCTACCGTTAATTTAGGCCGCAGTTCCTCATTTGCGTCTGCTGTATAACATTTGCGCAAGGAGGGAATTATACTGTAGGGATAGAATTTGGATTGGCAGGGCTAGTATTTCTGTTCAAAAGACACCAAAGTCCATTGTTATATCTGGCTGCATTTTTTTTTCTTTTGGGGCAAAAAGAACGCAAGTGCGCCCTGACACTACCAGTACGTGCACAGAGTGTGCATTATAGCCTTTCTGTTGTCTATGTAGCTGACATATGTTGCTATTTTTCTACCGTTAATTTAGGCCGCAGTTCCTCATTTGCGTCTGCTGTATAACGTTTTGCGCATTCTAAATATTTGACATTGGGTGAAATTTTTCTTATCATACACTAAAAAACTGCAGTACTGTACTTGTGAAAAAGTTGCATATATACTGTTTAATATGCTTATGTTTTATATGTTTAAACTAAGGGACGGGGAAGTGGGCGTGCTGCTGATGGTGAACGCAGAGGCCATGGATCTGGGCGCGGTGAAACTGTGCCTGCTGGCAGAGCCCAAGAAACAAAGTCATCCAAAACTCCTAGCTTCATGTCACAGTTTGCAGGGTGGCGCAAGACACAACTCTTGTCGCCACACCAGTGCGAGCAGGTAGTCGGATGGATTTCAGCTGATAATGCTTCCAGTCGGTTAAGCACCACCCCTTCTTCCACAAAGTCCAGTCTCATTAGCCAAGAGTCTGGGCAACTGCATCCTCACCCTCACTTATCCTCAATCCTCCTTCCTTCCACCATGCAGAGTCTGAGCAAAGAACTAATCCCACATTCAGATATTCCGAGGAGCTTTTTTCATCACCGTTCCTTGGCTTGGACCTCTCGCCAAGGCTGCTTGAAGTGGAACATGAGGAGATATTGTGCCCTGATTCCCAACCTATTGAGCAAACACAGTCTGAAGAAGAAGAAGATGATGGTGGGGAACGGCAAGTAGCCAGCATGAGTCCAGAAACATAACCCGTGCCCTGACCAACGCAGTCACTGGCAAGGTCCACTTAACAACTGACACATGGACAAGCGCTTGTGGCCAGGGACGCTACATTTCCCTGACAGAACACTGGGTGAATGTTGTGGAGGCTGGGAGCGAGTCATACCCCGGGATGGCACAGGTGCTACCCACTCCCAGGATTACGGGCCTTACTTCAATCCGGATTTCCACCACCACCTACAGTAGTGGCTACAACCCCTCCTTCTCTTCCTCCTCCACCTCCTACTCCACTTCCCATGCAGAATTGCCATCTTGCAGCACCAGTCAGACTTCTGTCAGTAGCTGTAAGCAGTGTTCCACAGCAGTCGGGAAGTGGCAACATGCCGTTCTGAAGCTTATTTGCCTAGGTGACAAACAGCACACCACCGCAGAGCTGTGGCAGGGCATAAGGGAACAGGCTGAACTGTGGTTCTCACCAGTCAACCTACAGCCAGGCATGGTTGTATCTGATAACGGCTGCAACTTGGTGGTGGCTTTGGAGCTGGCCAACCTCATGCACATACCATGCCTGGCCCATGTCTTCAACTTAGTGGTTCAGCGGTTTCTGAAAACCTACCCCAATTTGCCTCAGCTACTGGTGAAGGTGCGTCGCCTGTGTCCACATTTCCGCAAGTCGCCTACAGCTTCAGCCGGCCTGGCAACGCTGCGGCAGTGCTTACGGTTGCCAGGTCACCGACTGCTGTGCAACCTGAGCACGCGCTGGAATTCCACCTTCCACATGTTGGGCAGGCTTTGTGAGCAGCAGAGGGCAGTAGTAGAATACCAGCTGCAACACAGTCGGCGCCTTTCTAGTCAGCTTCTGCTCTTCACAAGCGACGAGTGGGCATTAATGTCTGACCTCTTTGAGGTGTTACCCAACTTTGATGAATCTACACAGATGGTGAGCGGCAATAATGCAATTATCAGCGTAACCATCCCACTTCTGTGTCTACTAAAAAGCTCACTGCTCACAATAAAGGCAGAGGCTCTGCATGTGGAAGAGGTGGAAATGGGGGAAGACCCGACAGGGTAATAGCCAGACCACCCTTGGTTCGTCTTCTCAGCGCGAATTGGAGGAGGATGAGGACGAGGAGCAGGAGACGTTTGCCACCACTACACAGGGTAGCCCTAGCAGGTTTACACCATATATTCGGTGTGGATGGGCCGAAGACGAGGAAGAGGACGAGGAGGATATTGAGAGTCATCATCCTGGTGGGGAGAGCGAAGCCTTGTCTGTTGGGACTCTGGCACACATGGCTGACTTCATTCGTTATACGCATATTAGCCAACACCGATTACTGGTTGTTCACCCTTCTCGACCCCCCGCTACAAAGAGAACTTCTCATCTCTCATTCCTGTGGTGGAGAGGACAAGTAAAATGTTGGAATACCAAAAGGCCCCCAAAAAATTTCTTCAAACATTTCCATCTGACAACGCTGGTGGCAGAGTCCATAGTTCCTTGGACACCCTAGGAGGGGAGACGAGGGGAACACACAGCAGTTCCAACAAAGGCAGGGCGACACTCTCCAAGGCCTGGGACAGTTTTATGACACCCCGCCAGCACCCTCACCCTTAAGAGTGGCCTAGTGTGACAAGGAGGGAAAAGTTTTGGAAGATGGTAAAGGAGTACCTAGCTGACCGTCTCAACGCCCTCAGCGATTTAGCATTACTCAACAGAGACATCGCCCAGGAAGAAGTTATACTAACTATAGGCAAATTGCAAAGGAGGAAAGCTCTGGGACCAGATGGGTTCATGCCGAATTTTAAAAATCACTGAAGCATAGCCTAGGGCAATCCCTACGGCTTACTTCCAATCCATGTTAAATGGCACACCCCCATCAAACAATGCCTATTTATCATACTCCGAAAACCGGGAAGGGATAAGGGACTTCCAGAATCATATAGACCTATCTCTTTCATTAACCAAGACCTGAAATTGATAGCCAAAAATTTTGGCACACCGTTTGGCTCAGGTTCTGCCACAATTAATTGGGCCCAGTCAGGTAGGATTTGTTTGGGGAAGGGCAGCAGTTACCAATATCAGAAAGACTTTGGCAGTCCTGGATTGGGCAAGGATTCAACCACCGTCTGACACCATGGGAGCCCTTGTTGCACTAGATGCTGAAAACGTCTTTGATACAGTGCGCTGTTAGTGGCTGAACCTGGTCATGGATAAAGTGGGATTAGGAGGTGCCTTCCGAACCTTCCTGGGGGGACTTTACTCCTCACCAACAGCTCAAATTTACTCCCCGGGATTTAGATCACAACCATTTGGGCTGCAAAGAGGCACTAGACAGGGATGTGCCCTATCGCCCCAGTTGTTCAGTCTGACTTTGGAACCTCTGATACGCCAAATAGAAAGGGGCAATATATACTCAGGGATCCAGGTGGGGACTAGAGTTGTCAGGACTGCATTCTTCGCTGATGATGTGCTGTTGTTGAAAGATGAAAGATCCACTGCAACAATTAGATAGCACTCTGGCACACATAGTAGACTATGGATCATTTTCAGGGTTCAAATTAAACATCTCAAAATGTGAGCTTATGGGACTACAACCCCTATCTGCGAGGGAGTCACATCACAGAGAAACAGGTCTGACTATATCTAATATTTTTATAAAATATTTGGGAGTGAAGATAGGGAGGACACCAGACTCTATTTACACATAAATTTACCCACCACCACACAGAGAAACTACCTGTTAATTTTAATAGCAGGGTTCACCTACTCAAAATGAGCTTTTCTAAGCTTCTATATCCCCTTCAGATAATCCCCATGCTCCTCAAACACAGAGATGTTAAGACCCTCATATCAGCATTTACGACATTCATTTGGATGGGGAAAAGGCCACAAATCTCCATTTTAAAACTTAAGAGACTGGTAGAGAAGGGAGGTCTTAATTTCCCTGATGTCAGGACTTCAATCTGGCCTGCATAGGCAGACATGTGGCTGACTGGATTCATAGTACAGGATACTATTCCAACAAACAGATGGAGTCAGAGCTGGTTTCTCCATATAATCTAACTGCAATATTACATTCACCATATTCCTCGCTTCCACCGCGGATAAAACAATCTGTTGTCTTTAGGCCTCTTTCACATTAGCGGCAGCACGGATCCAGCAGGTGAAGGGTGCAGCCGGATCCGTGCTTCCGCAGGGACATGTGTGGGGCCGGAACCGCGCTCCGGCCCCACACATGTCACACAGTACATACACACAGACACACACACACAGACATATACACATACAAATACACATAAATACTTACATGCTCCCGGCAGGTCTCCACAGCGCAGGAGGAGCAGGACGACACTCACATAGGACGATTCCCCACAGCGCCCTCTGCTGGGCGCCGGGTGGAATCGTCCTATGTGTGCGCCGTCCTGCTCCTCCTGCGCTGTGGAGACCTGCCGGGAGCATGTAAGTATGTATGTGTATTTGTATGTGTATATGTCTGTGTATGTTTATGTGTATGTCTGTATGTGTGTGCAGGTGACAGATCCGTCATGAACTCCATTGAAAGTCGATGGAGGATGGATCCGTTTACTGAGTGTGTCACACCAAACGGATCCGTCCCCATTGACTTCCATTGGAGGTCATTCCGGATCCGTCTTGGTGCGGATAAACAGTACGGAGAGCAAACCACAGCCTGTTGCGGTTTGCTCTCAGGTCTGAAGACTGAACGAAATGCTTTCAGGAGCATTCCGTTGTCTTCAGCTCAGTTTTGTCCCCATTGACAATGAATGGGGACAAAACTAAAGCGTTTTATTCCGGTATTGAGCCCCTATGACGGAACTCAATACCGGAATTATAAAATGCAAGTGTGAAAGTAGCCTAAGGCTAGAGATACAATTGCCGCATGGAAAGCCTTGAGAAAGGAGTTTGGACTCTCCTACCAAATATCAAAATACCTACCTCTTTGGCAATTGGTAGATTTCCCAGCAAGAAAATTAAATAAGTTTTTCCAACAATGGAGAAGAAAAAGAAAACTTATCCTCAAAGATATACTCCATAACATTGAACCGAGCCTGCTTACATTAGTGGAGATCTGCCAAAAGTTTGCTCTAACTGGACCACAGGACTTTCAAAATGCTCAATTACTAGCCTATTGTCAGAAACGTCTAAGCAACTACTCACATGACATCATAGACAATTCATTTGATAAGTGGATTGGGGAAAGGGATCTTGAAATACCATGTCAGGGATCTATAGATCGCTCATAACACGAAACGCAGAACTTTCTAAATCGCTAAATTTAATCTACTGGGAAAAAGCATTGAAAGTACCTGGAGGGAATGCAGCTGGTACGAAAGCACATCATCAGTGAAAACTGGAGAGGGACACAATTTAGACTC
This sequence comes from Rhinella marina, assembly GCA_900303285.1. Lineage (NCBI taxonomy): Eukaryota > Metazoa > Chordata > Amphibia > Anura > Bufonidae > Rhinella > Rhinella marina. The sequence continues at coordinate 14,556 of ONZH01019643.1, read as the reverse complement.
AATTTGTTTTGTGCGATTAATGTCCCACCCACAACACCAATGTAATTCAGGAAAGGTGGTAAAATTTATGTCTATTGGGGAGACTGAACCTGAGCTGAATGGCTGCACTTCACTGAGCTCTGTGCTATAAACTGCTCTGGATTCTGCTTTCGTTAGTGTGGTGGCATTAAGATGGTCAAAACTGGTAGGCCAAGACAAGGAAAGATCACTGCTACAGTAAAAACCCCACATGCAGCAGGTGGAATGGCAACATTATTGAAATAACACCCTGCTGCTGTGGCAGCGAGAGAATCCAAGATGGCAGTAGCAGCATGCGACGCCCTAGATGAGCCAGGGGAAGGCAGGTCAGATGTGGATAGCGATGGCGAACTTACCTCAGAACCCCACAGCCTACCAGTCTCCAGATGTTTCATCAGACAAGCTCTGGAAGAAGCCCTGGGCCCGCTGAAACAGGAATTATCTAATCTAACACAAGAAATAAGGCAAGTGAGTCACAGGGTGGAGGCTTTAGAGACAGCACATGCCGCGGTGGTGGAACATGGCGCAGCAGTCTCCCAATGACTCACTGCGTGCTAGCTACACCTTAACTCCCTGTATGCGTCAATTGAGGACCAAGAGAATTGTGGTAGGAAAAATAATCTCCGCTTTAGAAGTGTCCCGGAGTCTAATATGCCAGATGTCCAGGCTATTATATTGCAGATTATTACATCTTTACTGGGAGACGGAAAAAGAGCAGCCATAACCATTGAAAGGGAGATTGTCTGCCTGGGATATTTTTCAGGATCTTTCTCCCACCACTTTGCAAAAGAGACCGGCACTTAAACACCTGACAGATTTTCTGCGAGCTAAGAAGATCCCATATAGATGGACTTTCCCATTTGGCATCACTTTTATGTTCTCAGGTCACCGGATGGTGATCTCCTCTTTTTCAGATCTGCAAGGGGCCTATACTTCTGTGGACATATCCCCTTTGGATATCGAAAGCTGGGATACTGCCAAAGATCTCTCATCAATTCCAGATTTAACAAGGTCCATTCCATGGGAAAGAGTGTCTACTCCAAAGCAACAAAGACACAAGAGGCATGGGGGAGGACTTACTTATTGTCTAATTGCACCTTATTATAGATATACCTAGTTTATGTTCTGTATACTATCTGCTGTGGCTAATCTCTCCTATCCCCCCCCCTCTACCCTACCTCCCTCTGTGCTAACCTTTTTCCCTCTTTTCTTCCTCCCCCCTTTTTTGCCTAACCCATCCACCCCAACCTTGATTGCCTCTGCTTTTCCTCTCCACCATAGCAATATAGTCATACTCTTCATTTTAGGCCTAACTATTACTTAGATCCAGTTATGAGCAGTTTCTATATGTGTATTCACACAATTACCCCCTTGGAGTAAAACCTCGATTATTTAAGTTACTGGTTGTTTGTACAACTGCACTTTACCTTGCAGGCTTTGCGTGCACTTTTCCTGTTTTCTGAAATTTTTATGTTTTGTTGTTTTTCTCCTAGGACATGGGAGGACATGGGGATTTTATGTAGAGCATACTACTGTCCAGAGCAGTGGGAGAGGCCCATCTAGGGAGCTGATTAGAGTTGCTTACCCGATAACAAGATCTCACTTCTATGGCTGATTTAAAGGTAGTTTCTTATAATGTCAAGGGTCTGAGATTGCCACCCAAGAGGGGCCAGATATTTTCTTTTTTGAAAAAAGAACGTTGCTCTGTTATTCTTTTGCAAGATACCCATTTTAAGCAAAATAAATACCCTAACTTGACCTTTTCTAATTATCCTACCTGGTATCACTGCAGTGTGGATGGCCCAGCATCTAGAGGAGTGAGCATTGAGTTCCAAAAAGGTTTCTCTTTCATTTATAACACTCATGTTCAGGATCCAGAGGGACATTTCATCATGATGAAGGGCACGATGGGTTCTATTACTTATACATTCGCCAACATATATGCCCCTAACCATGACTAGGTGTCTTGGCTTCTAGAAGTCCTCTCAGTGCTCAACTCCTTTAAAGACTGAGTGGTTATATTAGGTGGAGATCTCAACTTACCTCCGCAACCCCTCCAAGACACATCCTCTAAGCGTTCTGCACTATCCTATAGAGCATTAAGATCACTTAAATCTAAACTAGCTGAAATGGGGTTGATAGACGTGTGGCGATGCCTCAATCCTGCAATAATTGACTACACCTTTTATTCTGCAGCCTGCAACTCGTATAGTAGAATTGATTATCTGTTTGTTTCCAAAGAACATCTTCTTCTGTGCTCCGCCTCATGGATTGGTAGTACGACCCTATTGGACCACTCCTCTGTATATTGTTCCTTTGCACCGGCCTCTAGTCCAGGTAAGACGCCAAGATGGAGGCTTAACAAATCACTTATTGCCACTGAAAACCACAAAACTCACATTTCAAAACTCCTTCAGGAGTATTTTCTACTTAACCAAAAGCCAGAGGTTTTCCCACAGATTTTTTGGGACTCTCACAAAGTGTTTATATGGGGACACTTTATCAGCATAGGTACTCATGTCAAGAAGATGGCCATGACTCGCCTGACCTCCCTAATGGCCCAAATCCACATTCTAGAAAAAGTTCACAAACAATTCTTAGCTGCTCAACACCTGGCCACCCTGACTTCGCTTAGGACAGAATTAAAAAACATGCTAAACGCCTCTTCTGCAAAGTACTTCTTGTGATCTCAACAGAAATTCTTTGCACATGGTAATAAGGCCTCTAAGTTCATGATGAACAGAATAAAGAAGCATAGACAATCCAACTATGTACCCTTCCTCACCTCTCATCAAGGACAGCGTCTATTTGATTCTAAAAACATAGCGGAACAATTTCAACTCTTTTATAAGTCTCTTTATAACTTAGAACCTAACTCCCCTAACTCCCCCAACAAACAGGAGTTGACTTATGGATCAGTTTCTTGAATGTATTTCTTTACTTGCCCTATCCCCAGCTCAAAGAGAAGCTTTATCTAAACCTTTCACATTAGCAGAACTTGATTCTGCTATTAAATGTACACCAAGAGGCAAATGTCCATGACCGGATAGCCTACCCATTACTTATTATTCCACATTTAAAGAAGCTCTGCTACCTCATCTTCTTCCTGTATACAACCTTGCACTACAGAATGTGGCCTTGTCTATAGATTTGACATGCCCAAGTATCCCTTATCCCTAAAGAGGGAAAAGGATGCTCCCTATGCGCTAATTACTGCCACATATCCCTTTTAAACATAGACCTCAAGCTGCTAGCTAAAATGTTAGCAACAAGATAGCAATCTTTTCTGACGGACTTGATCCATACTGACTATGTAGGCTTTGCCCAGGGGAGGGAGGGGAAAGATAATACCACCAAAGTTTTAGAAGCCCTGTTCTACGCGTCACATAAACATACCCCATTGGTCCTTCTTGGTACTGATGCCAAGAAGGCCTTTGACAGGGTTATTCATCAGAAAAGTCATGCATAAATTTCAGATCCCCGTCCCATTTATCGACGCTACCTTTGCGATGTACACTAACTCTTCTGTCTCTGTGGCAGAAGTTAACAATACCGTCTCTCCCACTTTCCAGATTCAAAATGGCACTAGACCGGGGTGTCCTCTCTTCCCTTTGATCTTTGTTTTAGTGATGGAAACCTTAATGCAAGCACTGAAACAGGAAACAGCTATCAATGGCATCCAGGTTGGAGGACAAGAACATAAGCTAGCCGCCTTTGCGGACGACTTACTGATTCTTTGATTGGAAGGGCACTCAAAAGTTCTTTTTTGCTATTTATCTCAAGGTTGGATGTACCTAGGAAGTGAGCACCAAATTCCAAAATAAGCACTTGGATGAGCCACTGACCCAATTTTTTAGCACTATTTTTATCACATCCATACAGTTGAGCTCTCCAGGTATTTATAATGGATATTGAGTGCCCTTCCAATCAAAGTTCTTTTTTGCTATTTATCTCAAGGTTGGATGTACCTAGGAAGTGAGCACCAAATTCCAAAATAAGCACTTGGATGAGCCACTGACCCAATTTTTTAGACTTACTGATTCTGGTGGTTAATCCCATGCAAGCGATGCCTTTGATCACGGACTTATTGCAATCCTTTGGTTACATTTCCAATTTCAAAGTGAACCCCCACAAATCCCAGATTCTCCATCTTGGCCTCTCCTCTCCTACTGTCTCTGCACTCCAGCGAGATTCCCCTTTCAATTGGTCCTCCCAACAACTCACTTACCTGGGCATTAAGCTCTCTCCCCGCTCAACTACAAACCTTTACTTCAGTCTATTATCTCCTAATTAGACCTACCATACTTATCCTGGTTTGGTAGATAAAATATAGTCATGTCCTTATTAATGTCCAGACTTACTGAAAGGATATATTTGTAGATTTATTTGGCAAGGGAAAAAGAGCAGAATTTCGTTCCACACTCTATCTAAACCAAAGCTATATGGAGGAATTGGCCTCCCCGACCCTGAGGTTTATATGAAAGCTATCCACCTATGCAGAGCGATAGATTGTTCACTGCCTCACAAGTCTTGGCTTAAAATTGAAAACGCCTTTTCTCCAATTCCCTTTAGAGCCTTGTTATTAGCCGACAGACCACTTCCGACTTGTCCAGCATTCAGCCCTGTTATGCGTCTGACACTAAAAGTATGGGAGTGGTTCTCTGCTTCATATAAGGCTCTTCTTTACCTTCACCCTTGCTTCAAATTAGAGATGTTATTGCCATAGCCCCTAAGGAATTCGAGGTTAGTTTACCTATTGTAACCAGATCTCTTACTTCACCTATCTTAGACTTCCTTGCCAGTCCTCTCACACAGGCTTGCCTTATCAGATACCTCGATTTTATCATTTGGAGCCCTTAAACGAAAACTCTTAATGCTAGCTAAACACATACCAGCTTCCCGTACCTTGTCATGGTTAGAAAAACTGGTAGCTAGTAAATCGTATCCACTAAAGCTGATTTTGCATCTACCTATACAAAACCATGAAAACTCCTTTTCCTGAGGTGAAGCCGGCAGTGGTGGGTTTGTGGGAGCAGGACCTGGGCAGAAAACTTACTGAAAAATGCAAAATACTGATAGCCCCTCACAGGTTATCCAGGTGTGTTCATATACAAGAGAATGAATACAAGGTGCTGTCCCGGTGGTATAAGACCCCAGATAAAATAGCTAATTTTGCACCTGATATACTCGACCTGTGTTGGAGATGTTACTCCCACAAGGTGTCCTTTTTCCACATATGGTGGACCTGTAGTAAAATACAGGACTGGTGGAAAACTGTCTTTACAGAAAGCAACAAGATATGTGGTACACCCTACACTTGCTCACCCAAAATGTCCCTTTGGAGCCTTGGTCTACCAGGGAGGCGGAATCATAAGGGATCACTTTTTTCTCTCTTAATTACAGCAGCCCGTTTGCTGATCCCATTATATTGTTATTCAGGAGAATCCCATACTCTTGACCATTGGGTTGGCAAGGTTGATCAATTATATAGATTTGAGGAACTGTTCCACTGGGAACTCCGCACTAGACACGTTTTCTCCTCCATGTGGAGACCATGGCAGAATTATAAACATTTCCATTGTGATAGTGCAAACCCGAGATCTCCTCTCCCCTAGCCTTCATATGTAGCTTAATGGCTCGATGCTCACGAGTTATAAAACATTTCAACTCCCATGAGCAATCTAATAATTCATTGTTTATGGTTCTATTTATTTTACGTATGTTGATTTATTCTTACAGACCATATACTCTTTTCTTTCCATGTTTTCAGTATGATGATGTGATGGTGGGATATGGTGTGTTGTTTATCATTTTTGTCAATGTTCATATTCTTACTGATTTTGGGAGGGTTTTCTTGTTGCTCTACCATTCTGTGTATTCCCAGTCTTGTCCCGTTTGAATTACATTACAGAAAGGTCTGCTAATTGAATCAGCTTAGTGACCATCGTCAGCCTGGTTGTCCATCCCCATTTATTGCTGCTTCTCCCACAGTTCCTTGCGGTTTATAGCTTCAGTGGTTATTGTGGTGAGCTAGAGTTTGGTTCTCAGCTGAGATTGAAGATAAGTGTCCTCTTTCCCTTTTGTGTTTTACATTACTTTTCCCTGTTGTTTGTTATTAGGCCTGAGGGAGACTCCTGTTTGTCCTTCCTTTTGGAGGAACTGGTAGACTCGTTCCTGTCATTAGTTCCAGGGTCCTATAGGGTCAGTTTGGTTATTAGGTTCCTGTGTATGAACTCGCCTACCTTTGGGGCCTGTTCATACTGGTAGTTATAACAACAATCCGGCTGGCACCTGATCCTCTCAACTCACGTTGCAGCAGGAAGGAGCGTACCCCACTTGTATGGAAGAGAATCCCAGCAACGTTTTTCTTTCTTCAATGCTTTGATTTTATTTCATAAAGAAGTTTTATACAGGGTCCACTTGGACGCGTTTCGGCTAATGCCTTTTTCAACAGGTGAATGTGTTAACATACAAGTATACATTTATAGCACAGTGCTAGTCACATGTTAATGACGTCAAACGCCCAAAAGGGGTGGTAAATAGCAAACAAACAAACACAGGTTAATAACAGGTTACCCACGAGTACAAACTTTACACACAGAAAATTAACCTGAAAAAGTAACCCCAATGTCCATTATCGTAGGGAAGTCTGTGGAAGACAAGAATAGTAGAAATAAACAAGATATCAAGCTGCTGAAAGTCACAGGGATTGTGGGATTATAAATGAACTACCTTGTAGTCTCTATTTAACCCTTTAGGATTTAGAGTACCTAATTGATGGATCCAATAGGCTTCTCTACGCAATAAAAGTTTCTTAATGTCACCTCCTCTTCTGGGTCTTTTTATTTGTTCCAACATCTGGCGTTTTATGACGTCATTATGATGTGACTAGCACTGTGCTATAAATGTATACCTGTATGTTAACACATTCACCTGTTGAAAAACGCATTATCTGAAATGCGTCTGCTTCTGCCCCTGATCGATGCGCCCCTCCCCTCCTGTACATCTCTCCTGCAATCAGGACCTATGGCTACTCCTACTTCCAGCGTCAACGTGACTGACGCTGTGTCATCCTCCATACCCCTCCTGCTCCAGTTTACAGGCTATATGCCAGAAGATGCTGCAGCATGGATGTGGGAACGGAACTCAGGTGAGGTTTTTGTTTTTTGTTTTTTTTACCAACCCCTTGACAATGAGTGGGTTTGGTAGAGGGGAACATTATTGTGACCATTACAAGGACATTACTGTGGGCAGGAAGAGCTTTACTTTGCCAGCTATAGGGACATTACTGGGTAAGGGAGGACATTACTGAGGGTAGGGGAGCATTGCTGTGGCTGCTATAGGGACATTACTGGGGGCAGGCAAGCATTACTGTGGGCATTATAGAGACATTACTGAGGTCAGGGAGGACATTACTGGGGGCAAGAGGGGCATCACTGTGGGCATTAGAGAGACATTACTGTGGGGGAGACATTACTGGAGGGCAAGGGGGAGGATATTACTGGGAGCATCCTTATTACTAGAGGCACAATGTGGGGCTTTATTATTAGGGGGGCACAATACTATACGTAATATTATTACTTGAGGTGGCACTTTTAATACTGGGGCAAAATGAAAACCGGGGGCACTGTGGGGACATTATTATTACTGAAGGCAAAATACATAATATAATTAATACTGGGGATATTATTATTGCTTGAGACACTATTATTAGGGATTATTATTAATACTGGGGTCACTAAGGTGGCATTTTTAATACTGGGACATTATTATTGCTGAGGGAATTATAGGGGGAACTGTAAGAGCATTACTATTACTGGAGGCACTGTCGGGGGCATTTATAATACTGGAGGCACAACAGGGGCATTGTTATTGCTGGTGGCAGGCATTATTGTAACTGGGGCACTATAGAGGGCATTAATATTTCTACAGTATATTATTTGGGGGCATCGGGGAGCACAGTATTGAAGGTAGCAGCAGGATGACAATGTTAGGGCACCATGGTGGGGAAGATGATGGAAATTTGAGTACACCAAGATGTCTGTGTGTCATACTCTGCAGAGATGTAACACGGCTGAAAGATGTCATCATGTGTTGTCTGGTCCTAACAGAGAAGATGAGGAAAGAGAATATCTACATCACAGGAGACGTCACTGAGAGAAGTCATCATGGCAGTTTGATCCAAATGGAGAAGATGAGAAAATAGAACATCTACATGACAGGAGAAGTCACTGGATGTAAGAGGTATGTGGTGCTGTATACACCTGTACTTATGGTAATGATAAAAGACCAATCAGAATGCTGAAGATAAGGCTTGCTCTGTGATATTGCCTGTGTTTAAGTCTTCGTCCCCTTTCTCCATATCTTAATTAGATATGAGTGAAAAGGAGGATGACAGGACATGGCAGTTGGTACTAGCCACCACAGAGGGGCAGATTCTATGGAGGTTTTTGTTCTACTGGGGCAGTATATTGTGCTGCATTGAACCAAATAAAAAATTGCGGCAAGATATATAGCTTCCTCTATGGTATTTCTGGCCCCGCCTACTTAAAAAAAAAAATTTTTGGCCACTTTAAATTCCCATTCCGCCCCTGATACCAGAGTAGGACCCCGTGACAGATGGTAATGAACATTTTGCAGGCCTGCGGGCCAGAGCTTTGTATTATGCTACATTTTATCATGGTCTGTACATTTTTCTTTATGATTAATAAAACTATAAATTAATGTCTATTGGTCAGTAGCAGAATGCTATTGTGGTGTTGTGCTGGCAATATGCACTAGAAACTTGAGGTTTTGAGGATAATTAACCACTTTCTCTGTTCAAATGAAAAAAAAAAATTTTTTTCTTTTAGGTGTCTGGTTTTATAGCGCAGAATTGCTAGGGCGAAGTTCTGCAGCAGATAGTGCCCCATATATAGTTCCACATAATGTATACCCCATTGATAAACTGTTTTCCTTGCTATGAACTATAATTTCTGCAGCTTGACCTTGAATGTGCATGGATTTATCCTATATTATATGAAATTGTCTAAAACCAAATTACTTGAATTGTAATACACCAAAAATGTTCAGCAGAACCCCCATGTGGCCTAAAATATCAACATGTATCTTTTGTTTGCACAAAAAAAATAAAAATAAAGAAGTAATATATTTGTGCCAATAAATTAGCAGGCTGCATGGGAAATCATACCTTGGGGACAGTGTTCCCTGTAAGCTGCGCAGGCGCGCGGCCGCGCAGTTTACTTTTCTGCCTCCGCTCAGGGCCTGTGCAGGCCCGCTCACCGCCGCAACCTGGACTTAATTTATTGTATATGCCTGTTCCGATGGGGATGCCCTGCTGTGGTGGGCTCGGAACAGGCATACACCATACTGCCCACAGTTCCCTAAATGTCCTGACGTTAGCTTGTCAGGACGTTCCTCTGCTGGCCCCGCCTCCTCCCTCATGCCGCGCTGCTGCTACTGGGCGAGGACATGTACAGCGCGGCAAAAGAGGGAAAAAGATGAAGACCAAGGCCCCAGCCCCCTCCAAAGTGTTGAAGTGGCGTCGGAGACAAGGGCCAAGTAACTGTAAGTTTTTATGTGTTTCATGTGTGTGAGTATGCATACACTGTGCCACACAATATATGGTATACCTCTACACTGTGTATATACTGTATATTGCACAGCATGGCACAGGATTTATATTGTCCGGCATGGTGTAACCGCCATGCATTTGCTGTACAATATACATAATAATCCCTGTACCATGCTATACAATGTACATTATAATCCATAGACCATGCTGTATAATATACAGTATAATCCGTACACCATGCTATATAATATATAGTATAGTTCATACACCATGCCGTACAATATACAGTATAATCCATACACCATGCTGTATAATATACAGTATAATCTGTACACCATGCTGTATAATATACAGTATAATCCATACACCATGCTGTATAAAAAACAGTATAATCCGTACACCATGATGTATAATAAACAGTATAATCCGTACACCATGCTGTATAATATATAGTATAGTTCATACACCATGCCGTACAATATACAGTATAATCCATACACCATGCTGTATAATATACAGTATAATCCATACACCATGTTTTACAATATACAGTATAACACCTACACTGTGGGGTTATGCTATATATTGTATGGCATGGTGTATGAACTATGCTGTATATTGTACGGCATGGTGTATGGATTATAATGTATATTACACGGCATGGAGTATGGATTATACTGTATATTATGCAGCATGGTGTATAGATTATACTGTATATTACATAGCATGGTGTATGAACTATACTGTATATTGTACAGCATGGTGTATGGATTATAATGTATATTATACAGCATGGTATATGGATTATACTGTATATTGTATGGCATGGTGTATGGATTATACTGTATATTATACAGCATGGTGTATGGATTATACTGTATATTATACAGCATGGTGTATGGATTATACTGTATATTCTACAGCATGGTGCAGGGATTATAATGTATATTATACAGCATGTTGTATGGATTATACTGTATATTATACGGCATGGTGTATGGATTATACTGTATATTGTGTGGCATGGTGTATGGATTATACTGTATATTGTACAGCATGGTGTATGGATTATAATTAGTGTTGAGCAAACATGTTCGGCCGAATACACTATTCAGAAGAACATGGCGGTGCTCGGGACCACGCGGTATTCGGCGCCATGCTCGAGTCACCTCCCCGCACACTAATTATCCAATTAGCGTGCAGGGAGGGATGGCATTCAGTGTAATGCCAGTAGCCATCTTAGCTACTGGACTTACACTGACTGGCTGGCCGGGTCACATGTCACCGGGTGCTATAAAGCACATCTGGCTGCAAGAAATATTTTTTTATTTTGGGGGTGTTTAAAGGTGGTGAAAATAGCGCTTGGTGGCCTGCCATTAACTCCACATGTGCTGCTGCTGCAGGGAGGGACAGACATTGTAGGGAGAGAAGCACGCTAGGCAGGGATAGAAATCGCTCAAAAAGACCCAAAAGCCCTTTTAAGGGCTATTATATCTGGCTGCAAGAAAATATTTTATTATTTTCGGGATGTTTAAAGGTGGTGAAAATAGTGCTTGGTGGCCTGCCATTAACGCCACATGTGCTGCTTCTGCTGCATGCTGTAGGATACTCTCTGTATACTATATACCTGACATACTTTGCTATATTTTCTGCTGTTAAGTCCGCAGTACCTCTTTTGCGTCTTGCTGTATAACATTTGCGCAAGGAGGGACTTGTGTAGGGATAGGATTTCTATAGGCAGGGTTAGTATCATTGTTCAAAAGACACAAAAGTCCACTGTTAAATCCTTCTGCATTTTTATTTTCTTTTGGTGGCAAAAATAACCCAAGTGTGCCCTGTCAGTAACACTAGGTGCACAGCGTATTACAACCGTTCTAAAGTCTATATAGCTGACATCCGTTGTTACATTTAATACCGTTAATTTAGGCCACAGTTCCTCATTTGCATCTGCTCTATAACGTTTGCGCATTTAGAATATTGGACATTCATTTACATTTTTCTGATCATACAGTTAATAAAAATCTGCAGTACTGTAGTTGTGACCAAGTTGCATATATACTATACAATATGCGCAAGGCGAGCACTAAGGGACGGGGAAGTGGGCGTGCTGCTGCTGGTGAATGCAGAGGCCATGGCTCTGGGCGTGGTGAAACTGTGCCTGCTGGGCAGAGCCCAAGAAACAAAGTCATCCAAATCTCCTAGCTTCATGTCACAGTTTGCAGGGAGGCGCAAGACACAACTCTCGTCGCCACAACAGTGCGAGCAGGTAGTCGGTTGGATTTCAGCTGATAATGCTTCCAGTCGGTTCAGCACCACCCCCTTTTCCACAAAGTCCAGTCTCAGTAGTCAAGAATCTGGGCAACCGCATCCTCACCCTGATCCTCCTTCCTCCCACCATGCAGAGTCTGGGCAAAGAACTAATCCCACATTCAGATATTCCGAGGAGCTCTTTTCATCACCGTTCCTTGGCTCGGGCCTCTCGCCAAGGTCGCTTGAAGTGGGACATGAGGAGATATTGTGCCCTGATTCCCAACCTATTGAGCAAACACAGTCTGAAGAAGATGACGGTGGGGACCGGCAACTAGCATCTCACGAGGTGCATGATGATGATGAGACACAGTTGCCAATAAGTCAAGGGCAATTAGTATCTCAAGAGGTTGTGGATGAGGATGAGATGCAGTTAAGTCAGGTTCTTGTTAGTTCACCACGTCAGGAGGAGGACCAGAGTGAGGATGTGGAAGAGGAGGTGGTGGACGATGAAATAGCTGACCCAACCTGGGAAGGTGGCAAGCCGAGTGAGGACAGCAGTACAGATGGGGAGGGATCCGCAGCAACGCAACAGGCTGGAAGAGGCAGTGGGGTAGCAAAAGGGAGAAGTCAGGCCACGCCAACCAGGCCCGCAACTGTTCCCTGGAGCAGCCCCTTGCGGCAAGCTCCCTTTCCAAGGGTTAGGTGTTCCACAATCTGGCGCTTTTTTGAGGAAAGTGCTGACGATAAACGTATTGTAATTTGTAACCTGTGCCGTACCAAGATGATCAGGGGCGTAAACACCAGCAAACTGACCATGACCAGCATGATCCGCGACATGTCAGAAAAGCAACCTAATAGGTGGGCCGAACGCCTGAGTCCACGATTTGTGTCTGCAGGTCACACCACTGCCTCCTCTTCCCCTCTGTTACCTGCTGTCCAAGATGAAGGCCCAGATGCCTCCTGCCCTGCACCTGGACCTTCACAGGAACCATCAGCCAGCACGTCCACTTCAATGTCCTTACCCCAGGCTTTTGAACGCAAGCGCAAATACCCTGCCACCCACCCACAGGCCATAGCTCTAAACACGCAACTTTCTAAATTGCTGGCCTTGGAAATGTTGCCGTTTAGGCTGGTGGACACCGAGGCTTTTCACAGCCTGATGGCGGCGGCTGTCCCTCGTTACGCAGTCCCCAGCTGCCATTATTTTTCCCGGTGTGCCGTCCCCGCCTTACACCAGCATGTGTCCAGAAACATAGCCCTGGTCATTTCTTCTTCGGTCTGCTCTTCAGCAGAATGTCAAGAATATCATTTTTTCGACGGCCAGCTCGGCATTAGCGTGTCATACTTAAATTTTTTTAACGGTCTGCTCTTCAGAAGAATGTCACATCAAGAATTAATTATTTTGGATTGCCTGCTCGGCAGCAGTGTGTCAACCTTAAATTTGGGACAGTTTGACAAAGTGCGGTGAAAGCAGCATATGTCCCTTAAATTTTTTTTGTCGGTCAGCTCGGCAGCAGCATGGAGTCCTATTCCATTATTCACAGCTGAAGTATTCAGGCGACTCGGCCTGCTTTGAACACTCTAATTTTTTAAAAGTTAACGCTTCGGGCACCCGGGACACTCAGTCAAGAACATCGGGGAGGCGCCGAGAGGCAGGGGCTCGGACAGGCGGTAGCTTGCCTCGCGGTGGACCGCCAGCTCGATCCCGAGATCCAACTCCGAGCTTTTTAACTGCAGCAACTTGGAGCTGGAACTCTTTTATTGTTTTTATACAAAAAGTACAAAAAATAAAACTTACATGTACATAAAAACTCAAATCTTAGACTGGCCCAGCCACACACACTCTCCATTCATACCTATACAATACAATACTTATACAATACAATACCAAAATACACTATATACAGAATACTCAACTAACTTAAAGAAAAACTTCTCTGTTATATACATATGCATATATGACTACCACTATAATAAAACAAAATTTTTTTTTTTTTTTAATTCAATAAACACTCACTCTATTTTTTTTTTTTTCCACACATGACTTACCCTATTACTCTAACTATCCCACCACCCAGGGGCTGACCTCCGCCTCATGTCCATGTCTTGTCCGCATAGTCCGAGGCCAGCCCCTCCTTAACCCATCACCATCTACATTCAGCCCCTCGCCCCATGTCCTCCCATGTCCGCAAAGTCCGGGGCTGAATGCAGATCCCCCAAAACACAAACACCCCTCCCTCCCCAAAACCCACCCAGCCTAACTAAACCCACTCACCCTAAATATACGTATATACAAAAATACACAACTAACACTTAACTCTTACCTACTAACTACAACTCAAAACATACTAAACACTTTTTAACAAGAAAAATCCACCCAAAGGCCCAAGTTCAGTTGCCTGTAAGCCCTTATCAAAACCATATTCTTTTCAAAACAAAAGTCCTATGGTATTAGCAGCAGCCCACCACCAGGAGGAGTATGACTAAGCTAGGGCACATCAAAAGTGAAGCCCCTCCAGAGGTAAGAGGCCCCACTCGTGCCCAGCTTCTCACACTCAAGAGAACGCACCTTCACCAGGTCACCCAGAATGTTCTTACACACCTCCTCCACCGGGAGGACTTTCTGCTGAGTACTAACTAAACACCGTGCATTCCACGTGTAAAATCTAACCACTATGCTGACTAGAAAAACTGTGCATAGTCCCTCCTGCCCA
>ONZH01019642.1:0-25119 GCA_900303285.1 Rhinella marina | reverse complement strand
AAGGTAAAGATATTCAGATCAAGATTGTTCTAAATATGATTACTCTGACATTATCGAAGAAAAATTTTAAGGAAAAGTCAATGGATTTCTTAAACAATTTAAGAAGATATTGACATTTCTAAATCAGTCACCACTGAGCAGAATATTCCAGGATCTCATCAACAAGAAATTGTGAAAGAATAGGGTTACACATTAGCTAGGAATAAATCTATTGAGACAGATATATTGGTAATGGTTTTGGCCTGGATTAGGATAAGATTTTGTTTTTTTCCGTTAAAGTTAGCTATAGAAAAGTTCTGATAACTTATGAGACATAATTATTAGGGTATACATGAATTTACATAGACATGTGATACTTATTGTAAGATCAGAACATTGTAGGAGAAATCATTTAAATTATGGCTTCATCTTCTCTTCTCTATTTTTGTACAAGGACATGTAGAGGTTGGTTCCATATCTATAGGTAAGGTAATAAGAAATAAAGTTTAGTAGTTGTAACTCTATGTCGTAGAAGACAGAAGCTATAATTGTACATGTAATAGGATCCCATTCTCTCTTAGTCTAGAGACATTCCTTACTCTATACTGCAGGAGGTCAGAGAATAGAAGAATAAGATTTTTTTAATATTCTTAATACAGATAATATTGTTGGGAAATATATTTCTGTTGTATCTAATGTTTTCCATTTTTTCTATTTTCTCTAGTAGAAATTTTCTTGAGAAGCAGCATTAGACTGAAATAAAAAAAAATTCCTTTCATAGCAATCTTCTCCACATAACTAAATAACTTTCAAAATTGCATGAAATGTAAAGTAATGTAACTGTTAATCATGTAACAATGTTTGACTAACATAATAACACTAAATGTAGGAGGAAAAAAGAGATTATAACTTACATTGTGCATGAAGCATGGGGTTGTCTTGTGTTCAGCCATGAGAGCATGTTGTCAATTGTGATTGACAGGAGCAAACGACAACAGTTTGATCTTTTGTCTAAGAATAGGTGATGGTATATCTATGTTTATGGAAAGGCCTAATTCTAGAAATTCAAGGATCTTAAAATTATGCGAAATACTAAATTGTTTTTTTGTGGTCCACAAATGAAATATTTCAGGTTTATAACTGAAATTTCTTTTATAATGCGCATTACAAAATAATACATACGTATGGGTTATATTACATCATTGAACTTAATTGGCTATATGAGCATGTGATGATGTAAGAGTGATGTGAGCAGCTGCTATGTCATGTGGACTGTGCTATGTGTGTATATACTATGTGTGTATGAATGAATGCTATTCTGAGATTTACTATATTACATTTCAATTAGGAATAAATAAACAATATGTAGATAAAAGAGGTCATTACTTAGAATGAATATAAGGTACATCATAGGATTATATTAAGATAGTTCATTATTTGTGTTGTCAGTTATATACCTTACATTTATACTGGAAATGAGATAAAGGAAATTTGTATAAATTGTGCTAAGAGAATATGGATAATATTGAGGCCTTATAATAGTAATGTGCCACATATGTCCAAGAAGATACTTGATCCTAATGTTATAGGTTAAAGGTTTGATAACATTAGAAGTTATATTAAGTTAAACATTTGATGATCCGGTATATAGAATCATAAAGATCCACAAGTAATTTTTAATTTAATGCTTATTTGGGATTTACTCTCTATAAGATTGTTTTATTTTGGTTTTCAAAAGCGATTTTATTTAATTATAAGTAATGATTGATTATTTATGCTACACACACAACTACATCTTTAGTAAGAGATTCTTAAGATACTTTATGGTAAAGCACTCATGTTTTGTTTAGACAGGAGTGATGGTGACAGGTGGTCAGGGCATACCCATGGATCCCAAGAGTTAAAGTCTAAGAAAAATAGTCAAACTTAGTAGACTTCTGTCAATAAGTATTGGTATATGGAAGAAAGTATGCAAATACAAAGGTAGAATGAAATATTATTTAGTGTTTATTATACAATTGTATGAACCAATCATCTAGTCAGGATATGTGAGTATGATGTAATCATGAACTACATGGTAATCATGAAGTTACTGTAACTGTGATCTGAGATATTGCATTTCAGAGAGATTCCAAGTATGGAAGGATAATCCTGGAACAGTGACAGGAATTTAAACTCATTAATGGTCATTCAAACATAAGGGACAACTATATTGGAAGCATGTCCAGCTATGGGGATTATGGTAATAGAAATTTGTTGCTTTCATAAACAAATATTTATATTTACAGTTATTTTATATTTTAAAGAACATGATGATATTTAATACAGTAATATCTCATATCTTATGTAGAATATTACTTTATTAAAAATATAAAGATTTGGTTTTATTAAGGAATGATATAGATTTTGAGTGATAAAGGATAACAATACTTTTATTTCTTTAGAAATATTTTGGTATATTCCAGAATAGTAAATAAATCCTGTGTATTAAATTGCGCACACATACATGAAGATACATGAGAGAATCACAGACATGAAGTTTATTTTATATTAGGATAATATTTTCATTGAAAAAATAAACATCTATATCATGTTGAAATATAATATGGTAATAAATGAATGGTATGGTACACTGTGATACTATAGGTTAGGTATAATCACCAACTTTGGTGTAACAATAGGAAAGAAGAAAATATCTTCAATCAAGGTTAAAGTTTTCCAAAGACTGTGGTATTCATGAAGTCTATAAAAAATAAAGACTGATGTGCGAAATCCCAGGTAAAAGACTTGAAGGTAAGGAAATCCTTGCTATAGTTTGGGAAAGGTATGAAAATAAAGAGGCACTGGATGGAGTGACCCAAGACAAGGGTGAAGAGTACCTGGAACACACCTGTCCATAGACAGCTCCAGAGGTAAACCTCACAGCAAGGTAATTCTGTCCACAAAGAAAGGAGATCTGTGACATAAGGACTGGCATCCAAAATGGAGACCTAAGCTCAAGAAAAGCTGAGTGCTGTAGAGCTTCAGTGATTAATTTAGAGTTAGAATAGCTAGGGTTCAAGAAGTGAGGTATTTAGCGCCTATGTACGGCCTAGGTTGTTTGTTTTTTTCTTCTTAAATGGCTATTCCATTGGATTGCCATAAACACCTCTGTGAAGTCCAGGAATCTGCTACTTGTGATACTAAAGCTAAAAACTGTGTTAAAGATCTAAATTCATTAGATTTGATCAGCAAAAATCATACCAAGAGCGAGAAAACATTCAGATGAAGCAAAATGGACAGTTACTCCGTATTCCTTCTAATATTCTACCAAGATATAACTGGTCAGAAAGAAGGGGAATGACAAAGAACTCACAGCTGTTCAGAGTGAGTTATATGACACTTCTGAAGAAGACCAAGGAGTTCCTGATATGTTAGTAAGTCACAATCTGTGTCCAGGAAAGCTGTGTTATCATAAGTCGTCACAGGGTGCAAGAATATCACTGGGATATGGTACAATTCAATTCAGAGAACACACATCATCAACCATCAATCCTATCATAGACTTTATATGAGTCAAATTTAAGATAAATAAGTGAAACTATAATGTCAAGACCATGACAAGACCAGAGGAAGATGATGAGAAGAAGATGCCTAATAAGATAGCAGATTAGTTCCTAAATCTATTTCATTGGTGTCAATCACAGTTTACCATATATTCATCAAATATCATTTTTGTTGTTAAATAAATAATTGATGGACAATTAATTCATAAAGAAGAAAAGAAGAATGAAGAGTCCAAGATAATTGTAAAATTTGATTTTGTGGGTTCGAAAAGATATATCTCACCCACAAGAGGGGGAAATGTTAAATAATTTTTGATATAATATTAATTAGTATTTGATATAAAGGAGTTATTACACTACACACTGACACCATGTATAGGAATACACAAGGGCAATGGGAGGTCTCTATGAGAACGTCAAGACCTATATTTGAGGTTTCCATATATGACACTGTAGAAGTACATACGTTAGCAATTCATGCCTGAATCTATGGTATAAATGACTGACAGGGACAGACAGGGGGGGTAGTCTATTCTCATTCTGGTGGGAGTTGCTGCTGAAGAAGATGGAACACATGGAACCTGAGAAGAAAGCTTCTACCCTTCAGAAATGACACTATGAACTTTCAGAATTACGCATGGACAATAGACTAAGACTTTTTTTTAAACTATTTTTGTAACTAATCAACTTCCATGAAGACCGACAATAAATCACATTATTCATTTTTATATAACTTTTGTTGAATCCTGGTAATGAGTCCTCCAGGGGTTCCTTACTCCAAATAACGCATACACTATATTTGGATAGGAGAATCAGTAGTGATATTTTTCACGGACATTTATTTATTACAAGCTGTATGAGTGAGAGCAAAAGACCTTGTTTAATTATGTGACATACAGAATGTGTCACCTGGACAGAAAATATGGATTGTAGTGAGTGGACAGCTGAACGGTGACACACAGAATGTTTCCACGCAGCTTTGTGAAATGGATTTGTATCACTGAGCTAAAACAACAAAAAAACTATTTTTTATTTATCTTTTTTTATATTATTTTTTAATTTTTTTTTTTTTAACGTGACGTGCAGAAACTATCAGAGACCTAACTCAGCCCCTGCTGACGGTGGCTATTTTGACTGCAACCCAGACAAATGTTGCACAGAGATTTTTGTGATCTAGCTGTATGAGTGAGAGCAAAAGACCTTGTTTAATTATGTGACGTACAGAAAGTGTCACCTGGACAGAAAATATGGATTGTAGTGAGTGGACAGCTGAACTATGACACACAAAATGGTTCAACGCAGCTTTGTGAAATGGATTTGTATCACTGCGCTAAAACAACAAAAAAACTATTTTTTAATATATTTTTTATATTTTTTTTTTAGTTTTTTTTTTTTTTTAACGTGACATGCAGAAACTATCAGAGACCTAACTCAGCCCCTGCTGACGGTGGCTATTTTGACTACAACCCAGACAAATGTTGCACAGAGATTTTTGTGATCTAGCTATATGAGTGAGAGCAAAAGACCTTGTTTAATTAAGTGACGTACAGAATGTGTCACCTGGACAGAAAATATGGATTGTAGTGAGAGGACAGCTGAACTGTGACACACAGAATGTTTCCACGCAGCTTTGTGAAATGGATTTGTATCACTGAGCTAAAACAACAAAAAAACTATTTTTTATTTATCTTTTTTTATATTATTTTTTAATTTTTTTTTTTTTAACGTGACGTGCAGAAACTATCAGAGACCTAACTCAGCCCCTGCTGACGGTGGCTATTTTGACTGCAACCCAGACAAATGTTGCACAGAGATTTTTGTGATCTAGCTGTATGAGTGAGAGCAAAAGACCTTGTTTAATTATGTGACGTACAGAAAGTGTCACCTGGACAGAAAATATGGATTGTAGTGAGTGGACAGCTGAACTATGACACACAAAATGGTTCAACGCAGCTTTGTGAAATGGATTTGTTTCACTGCGCTAAAACAACAAAAAAACTATTTTTTAATATATTTTTTTATATTTTTTTTTTAGTTTTTTTTTTTTTAACGTGACATGCAGAAACTATCAGAGACCTAACTCAGCCCCTGCTGACGGTGGCTATTTTGACTACAACCCAGACAAATGTTGCACAGAGATTTTTGTGATCTAGCTATATGAGTGAGAGCAAAAGACCTTGTTTAATTAAGTGACGTATAGAATGTGTCACCTGGACAGAAAATATGGATTGTAGTGAGAGGACAGCTGAACTGTGACACACAGAATGTTTCTACGCAGCTGTGTGAAATGGATTTGTATCACTGAGCTAAAACAACAAAAAAACAATTTTTTTATATATATTTTTTTAAATTTTTTTTTAGTTTTGTTTTTTTGAACGTGACGTGCAGAAACTATCAGAGACCTAACTCAGCCCCTGCTGATGGTGGTTATTTTGACTGCAACCCAGAGAAATGTCGCACAGAGATTTTTGTGATCTAGCTATATGAGTGAGAGCAAAAGACCTTGTTTAATTATGTGACATACAGAATGTGTCACCTGGACAGAAAATATGGATAGTAGTGAGTGGACAGCTGAACTGTGACACACAGAATGTTTCCACGCAGCTGTGTGAAATGAATTTGTATCACTGAGCTAAAACAATAAAAAAAACTATTTGTTTTATATATTTTTTTAGGTTTTTTTTTTAGTTTTTTTTTTCTAACTTGACGTGCAGAAACTATCAGAGACCTAACTCAGCCCCTGCTGACGGTGGCTATTTTGACTGCAACCCAGATAAATGTTGCACAGAGATTTTTGTGATCTAGCTGTATGAGTGAGAGCAAAAGACCTTGTTTAATTATGTGACGTACAGAATGTGTCACCTGGACAGAAAATACGGATTGTAGTGAGTGGACAGCTGAACTATGACACACAGAATGGTTCCACGCAGCTGTGTAAAATGGATTTGTATCACTGAGCTAAAACAACAAAAAAAACTTTTTCATATGTATATATATATATATATATATATATATATATATTTTATTTTTTTATTTTATTATTTATTTTTTTTAACGTGACGTGCAGAAACTATCAGAGACCTAACTCAGCCCCTGCTAACGGTGGCTATTTTGACTGCAACCCATACAAATGTCGCACAGAGATTTTTGTGATCTAGCTGTATGAGTGAGAGCAAAAGACCTTGTTTATTTATGTGACGTACAGAATGTGTCACCTGGACAGAAAATACGGATTGTAGTGAGTGGACAGCTGAACTGTGACATACAGAATGGTTTCACACTGCTGTATGAAATGGATTTGTATCACTGAGATATAACAATAAAAAAAGGGTTATATATGGCGATAGCTGCACTACTAGTGCCAGCCAGCCAGCCAAGCCAGGAGACAAAAAAAAAAAATTCTTGTCGCCCTTAGAATGGCTGTTGGGTTCTTGTGAGATCACTCTTGCCTAACAAAGAACTAAATGCAGGCCCTAACACTCTCCCTGAAACGCAGCAGCTCTATCCTTAACGACATCCAGACAGCATCTGAGCCGAGCACCGTGGCCAGTCACTAGTATATTCCAGGGTCACCTGATCAGGGCAGACATACCCCTGCTATCGACATGTAAGGGCCCCACGTGATGCTGGGTGTAACGCAGAGTCTCCTGGCTTGTGATTGGCTGAGTTTATAGGCGCCAAAAATGCACAATGCGGAAGTTGCCATTTCCTCGAGCATGGCGAGATACTCCGAGCAGCGAGCACTTACGAGTACCGTAATACTCGAACGAGCACCAAGCTCGGACGAGTATGCTCGCTCATCTCTAATATACATATATATACACTCACCGGCCACTTTATTAGGTACACCTGTCCAACTGCTCGTTAACACTTAATTTCTAATCAGCCAATCACATGGCGGCAACTCAGTGCATTTAGGCATGTAGACATGGTCAAGACAATCTCCTGCAGTTCAAACCGAGCATCAGTATGGGGAAGAAAGGTGATTTGAGTGCCTTTGAACGTGGCATGGTTGTTGGTGCCAGAAGGGCTGGTCTGAGTATTTCAGAAACTGCTGATCTACTGGGATTTTCACGCACAACCATCTCTAGGGTTTACAGAGAATGGTCCGAAAAAGAAAAAACATCCAGTGAGCGGCAGTTCTGTGGGCGGAAATGCCTTGTTGATGCCAGAGGTCAGAGGAGAATGGGCAGACTGGTTCGAGCTGATAGAAAGGCAACAGTGACTCAAATTGCCACCCGTTACAACCAAGGTAGGCAGAAGAGCATCTCTGAATGCACAGTACGTCGAACTTTGAGGCAGATGGGCTACAGCAGCAGAAGACCACACCGGGTGCCACTCCTTTCAGCTAAGAACAGGAAACTAAGGCTACAATTTGCACAAGCTCATCGAAATTGGACAGTAGAAGATTGGAAAAACGTTGCCTGGTCTGATGAGTCTCGATTTCTGCTGCGACATTCGGATGGTAGGGTCAGAATTTGGCGTCGACAACATGAAAGCATGGATCCATCCTGCCTTGTATCAATGGTTCAAGCTGGTGGTGGTGGTGTTATGGTGTGGGGAATATTTTCTTGGCACTCTTTGGGCCCCTTGGTACCAATTGAGCATCGTTGCAACGCCACAGCCTACCTGAGTATTGTTGCTGACCATGTCCATCCCTTTATGACCACAATGTACCCAACATCTGATGGCTACTTTCAGCAGGATAATGCGCCATGTCATAAAGCTGGAATCATCTCAGACTGGTTTCTTGAACATGACAATGAGTTCACTGTACTCAAATGGCCTCCACAGTCACCAGATCTCAATCCAATAGAGCATCTTTGGGATGTGGTGGAACGGGAGATTCGCATCATGGATGTGCAGCCGACAAATCTGCGGCAACTGTGTGATGCCATCATGTCAATATGGACCAAAATCTCTGAGGAATGCTTCCAGCACCTTGTTGAATCTATGCCACGAAGAACTGAGGCAGTTCTGAAGGCAAAAGGGGGTCCAACCCGTTACTAGCATGGTGTACCTAATAAAGTGGCCGGTGAGTGTATATATATATATATATATATATATATATATATATATATATATATTTAATATATATTTACTGTAGCAATACAGTGTGGCAGCAATCTACCTGTGTGTTTTAAGTCTAAATTCAACTTCAAGCTGCAATTGTCTGTTTACATTTATTCACTTTTCCAAATGGTTGGAATTTAACATTGAGGGGGGTTAACTCTGTTAAAATTTTACATTTTTGAAGGGGTTAGTTAACACTAGAGATGAGCAAATTGTCACCAATTAAAAAAAAAATTCACTTTGATCAGAACTAATTTGTCATGAAGCTTGTTGAGTCAGGTCTACCCTGCTCTGTAGTTAAACTTTAGGAAGAATGTACAGTATCCTAGTGTATATCACTGTGCAGTGCAGCAACATGCATAGCTAGCCCTTTCTGGAAGCGAAACACTTACTTACTGTGCATCTGAATGACAGGCAGGTTACATATGTGGATGCTCGCATCATCGTGCAGACCACTAACATTCCTAGCTAAACCATAGCCAGTCAAAAAAGAAAGCTTACAGCCTCCTTCAGTAAAGCACAAAAAAAACACGTTGTGCATCCCTGTAGGTGTCCCAATGACTCTTTAGTGGAACAAAATAATGGACATGGATGCAGCACCAATAAAGTAGTGGAGAAAAAATAAGGTTCTTTTAAGCCATGTTATGACTGTACAAACACATGCCCTTTAAATCCCTTTTGTGAGATGTATAATTACTGTGGGTAACTATTAGGCTTAGGCCACTTTCAAACTAGCGTTTAGCTATTCCGGTATTGAGCTCCGTTATAGGGGCTCAATACCGGAATAAAACGCTTCAGTTTTGTCCCCATTCATTGTCAATAGGGTCAAAACTGAACTGAGGAGAACGGAATGCTCCTAAATGCATTCCGTTCAGTTCTCTTCAGTATACAGACCGGAGAGCAAACCACAATATGCTGCGGTTTGCTCTCCGGTCTGAGCATCTTCACCAAGACGAATCCGGAATGACCCCCAATGCAAGTCAATATGGGACGGATCCGTTTGGTGTGTCACACTAGTAAACGGATCAGTCCTCCTTTGACTTTCAATGGAGTTAATGACGGATCCGTCACCTGCACAACACACGTGTCAGACAGTGTCACATACACATACACAGACACATAAACATACACAGAAACATACACATACAAAGACACAGACATACTTACATGCTCGCGGCAGCCCCAGCAGCTCCGCACAGCACATGAAGAGGAGGACGGTCTGCACTTAGGATTCTCCACAGTGCCCTCTGCTGCTCCAGTATACTGCTCTGTATGTCCTTCACTGTCTCAGGGCCTGAGGGCTGCGACTGCCGAACTCTGCTGTGAAAGGTATACCCCAGACCCCCCGAATTAACCCTTTATATGCCTCTTGTGCATGCCTCACATCTTGTGAGATACCCCTTCTCCCAAGAAGTGTATGGGGCCAGAGTGCAGTTCCGGCCCCACACTTGCACCTGCGGCAGCACGGATCCGGCAGCACCCTTCATCCGCCGAATCCGTGCTGCCGCTAGTGTGAAAGTAGCCTTAGTTTGCACTTACTATGTATAACTTTAACAGATTCATTATTGATGGGGCTGCAGATGAACTAGGTACACATGCCTATATATTAGACCGGCTGTTGAAACAAAGTCTGGTGCATAGTTAGTCTATGTATAGCTGAACAGATTATAAATGGCGCAGCAGATGAACTATATAAATGTGCCTATATATTAGACCATCTGTTGACAATGAGTCTGATGCACAGTACGTCTATGTATAACTTTAACAGATTCATTATTGATGGTGCAGCAGTTGAACTAGGTACACACACATCTATATATTAGACCAGCTGTTGAGACTAAATCTGATGCACAGTCAAAGTATAGCAGAACGATTAAGTATAAATGATGCAGCAGATGAACCATATAAATGTGCTTATATATTTGACCACCTGTTGAAAATGAGTCGATGCACAGTACGTCTATGTACTGTATAACTGAACAAATAAATTATTAATGGTGTAGCAGATGAACTAGGTACATGCACCTGTATATTAGACAGGCTATTTAGAATAAGTCTGATGCACATTCAGTCTAGTACAACATAACAGATTAACCCTTTAGTGACCACCCATATACCTTTTTACAGCAGTCACTAAGGGGCCTTAGGAAGGGCTGCCGCTTTTTTAAGGAGGCCCAGTCTAAATGCTGCCCACTCACATGAGAACAGCGATCCTGCTCTAACAGCCTGGACCAGCAGAAGTGTTTAACATTTTACATGCTGCAGGCAATGGCACCCGCTGCATGTAAAGTGGTGACAGAGGGAGCGGAGTCCCTCTGTCTGCCATAAGCACCCCACAAATTCCATTGCGGGTGCTGATATTGGTAAAGGCTGGCTGGGGTCTGATATAGGCCCCAAACCAGCCTTGACATAGGCCCCAAACCAGCCTGCTGGTCAATGTCATTAAAGCACTGACTTTAAAATGCACTATAGGAATAGTGCATTGTATTTTAATATTATCTGTTATAGTCCCCTTGTGGGACTATTAAGTGATTAAAAAAAGTAAAAAAAAATCCAACATTTATTAAATTTAAAAATTTCCAGTAAAAAAACAAGCCCTTTTTTCTAAAGAAAAAAAATGACAGAATTGCTATTTTATTCTTAGTTGACGAAAAAGCTTAGTAACAAGTGATCAAAATGCATAATTTCCTCCAAAATGATACCAATGAAAATTGCAAGTTGTCCCACAAAAATCAAGCCCTCACACAACTCCACAGAAAGAAAAAAGTTATGGTCATGGGGAAACGGTGATGTAAAAAGATTTTCTTCCTTTTTATTGCACAAAAGTAGTAAAACGTAAAAAAAAATTATTTGTTATCGCTGTAATCATACTGACCCAGAAAATAAAGATATTGTGTTATTCATACTGAAAAATTAACGCCATAAAATTTATAACACATTATAAATGGTTTTTGCCATCTACCTGCCAGAAAGAGTTAATCAGAAAGTTATGTGTACCCCAAAATAGCGCCATTAAAACTACAACTCTTGGAAGGTGACAATGAAAAAACTAAGAAAAACACTTGGTCGGTAAGGCCCAAAACAGGCCGCTCACTAAGGGGTTAAGAATAAATGGCATAGCAGATTAACTACATAAATGTGTCTATATATTACACTGCCTGTTGACAATAATTCTGATGCACAGTATGTCTATGTATAACTGAACAGATAAATTATTAGTAGTGCAGCAGGTGAACTAGGTACATGCGCCTGTATATTAGACTGTCTGTTGAGTCTGATGCACAGTCAATCTATATATAACAGAACAGATTAAGAATGAATAGTACAGCAGTAGAACAAGATGCACTGGGTGATTACTCAGAGCATGCACTGTTCCTGCAGTCTCCCTTTGCTCTTTCTATGCTTTCTCTACAGTGTCTGAAAACTCCTCATATGATCTCGCTACACTGTCCTTGCACTGTCCTTGCATGTTCCCTATCCCATATTCTACAATTAAAAGCTTTCTAAAACATTGTCCCTAGCACTTGCCACATGTCTCCCTATGCTCAGTTCACATTAAAATGGTAGAAAATTGGGTGGGATTAGGCTTTTTATAGGGCTATGACATCACAGAGGATGGCTATCTGCTGATTGGCTGGTTGCACTGCATTATGGGTTATATCGCTTTCTAGGGATTTTTACTTTTATTTTGTAGCACTTGAAGTAGCCTTATTAGGTAAAAAACTATTTGTTATCACGAAGCACAAGGAAATTCGGTTTGTTTCACTTCGATTCTCTCAACATTAAATAACATGGTTGAAATGTTAAAAAAATTTCGGGAGTTGAATTTTATGAGGCAGCATATGTACGTGGCAGTTCAGGCAGACTTGCCACTCTTGCTGTTGGTCTGTCTGCCTACCTACCATCACTTTGTGTATGGCTGCTGCATGCTATGGCCTACATTATGCCACTTATGCCACTCTCCAACCATCATGTTCTGTATGGCTGCTGCGTCCTGCATCATGCAACTAATGCCACTTGCAAACCATCTTCCCCTGATAAGGGGCAATATATGAAATATTTGGAATATGAAAAAGCACCTTCAAATGTTTATTTACCTATAGCTACTGTATGTATGTCCATGTCACTCAGACATCATTTATTATTGCTGTCATTGCATTCCACAGTTTGGAGAGGAGGGAAGTGTGAAGGAAAAAAATCATAAAAAGTAAAAAAAAAAAAAGATAAAAAGTTTTCCCAAAAATTATATGTGTCCTAGATGGCTAGAGGAGGTTATATACCAACTTTCAGGGCAATTACTGCAACTTCAGTTTGGCCTGAATTGATTTGAGTCTGAATTGAACTTTTAAAAAAAATTTGGCAATCTGGACCCCAAAAAAATCTTTACCGGATCGTTCATCTCTAAAAGCAATGTTTTAATACCTTGATAACCAAACCTATTCTTTGAGGAAGTAAATGGTTTTGTCATTTCCTTATTTTTCTCTTGTCAACATAGCTGTATGAGATGTTGCTATTTTTATTTTTTACTATAGCATACTAGTAAAATAAGAATACACAGGGTTTATAGTTAGACAGCTCTGGGGTCTTTCAAAGGCCGCTGTCTGAAAAGGAAGAAATAAGCAGCATATACAAGTACATCTCAATAAATCAGAATATCATCATACAGTTTTTTTTTCAGTAATTCAGTTCAAAAAGCGAAACACCTATATTATATAGAGTCATTACAAACAGAGTGAACTTTTTCAATTGTTTATTTATGTTAATGTTGATGATTATGGCTTACAGCCAAGGAAAACCCAAAATTCGTTATCTCAAAAAATTAGAATATTTAACCCAAAACACTTGCAAAGGCTTCCTAAGCCTTTAAAAAGGTCCCTTAGTCTGGTTCAGTAGGCAACACAATCATGGGGAAGACTGCTTACCTGACATATGTCCAGGAGGCTGTCATTGGCACACTCCACAAGGAGGGTAAGCCACAAAAGGTCATTGCTGAAGAAGCCTGTTGTTCACAGAGTGCTGCATCAAAGCATATTAATGGAAAGTTGAGTTGAAGGAAAAAGGGTGGTAGAAGAAGGTGGACAAGCAACAGGGAGAACCGCAGCCTTGATAGGATTGTTAAGAAAAGGCCTTTCCTAAATTTGAGGGAGATTCACAAGGAGTGGACTGCTGCTGGAGTCAGTGCTTCAAGAGCCACCACACACAGACATATCCAGGACATGGGCTACAAGTGTCGCATTCCATGTGTCAAGCCACTCATGCCCAATAGAAAACGCCAGAAGCGTCTTACCTGGGCCAAGGAGAAAAAGAACTGGACTGTTGCTCAGTGGTCAAAGGTGTTGTTCTCACATGAAAGTAAATTTTGCATTTCATTTTGAAATCAAGGTCCCAGAGTCTGGAGGAAGAGTGGAGAGGCACTCAATCCAAGCTACTTGAGGTCGAGTGTGAAGTTTCCACAATCAGTGATGGCTTGGGGAGCCATGTCATCTGCTGGTGTAGGTCCACTGTGTTTTATCAGAACCAAAGTCAGTGCAGCCGTCTACCAGGAAATTTTATTTGCTTCCCTTTGCCAACAAGATTTTTGGAGATGGAATTTTTATTTTCCAGCAGAACTTGTCCACATCTGTCCACACTGCCAAAAGTAGCAATACCTGGTTTAATAACCACAGTATCACTGTGCTTGATTGGCCATCAAACTCTCCTGACCTTAATCCGATAGAGAATCTATGGGGTATTGTCAAGAGGAAGATGAGAGACACCAGACCCAACAGTGCAGACGAGCTGAAGGCTGCTATTAAAGCAACCTGGGCTTCCATAACACCTTTGCAGTGCCACAGGCTGATCGCCTCCATGCCACGCAGCAATGATTGCTCATGCAAAAGGAGCCCCAACCAAGTATTGAGTGTATTTACTGTACATATTGGCTGTAAGCTACAATCATCAACATTAACAGAAATAAACACTTGAAAAAGTTCACTCTGTTTGTAATTACTATATCATATATGTGCTTCACTTTTTGAATGGAATTACTGGGGAAAAAAATAAACGTTTTGATGATATTCTAATTTATTGAGATGCACTTGTAAATTCTCAGTTCTGGGTTGAAGTCTCTAAAGGTCACCCATATTCAAATCAAATAAAAATTTTAGCCTGAATAAAGAACTACCTTTACTACTTTTTGCACATTTTTCAACTTATTTGCCCTGGGCTCATTCCTTATACAGCGTATAGCCCTGAAAGAGACCACTGGGGAGGGGGTTCACCCTTTGGCAAGCGCTACACAGCGACACTGGTTGCTGTCACGGCCAGGATCGCTGAGCTACGGTGATCCCCTAGAAATGCAGCAGCAGTCGCAACCAGCGGCAATCCCATTCACTTCTATGGGATCACCGCTACTCAGCCATCCTGGTCGCGACAGGTGTCACGCGATAATTGTCGCTGTGTAGCCCTTTCCCTTAGTCTCTTTCTTTGTATGCCATGATCAGTGGCAATCATGATGTATCACAGGTTGAACAGCAGAAATCCAGATTATCTGTGATCCTTGCTGTTAGAGAACGGGCTGCAACTGTGTACTATAGCAATTGCCCCACTGTTTACAGTATGCACATTTCATTACATAAAGTACAATATAGTATTATATTAATTTGCACATTAACAATTTTGTGTATGAAAAACATGATATTAAAGGCTAAAAAAATTAAACAAAAAATATAATAAAATTAATAAATGAAAAAATTAAGCAACTTAAAATAAATAATCTTGATCAGAAATCACCTATAGTTTTATTTCTATAGTTCTCATGCAGACTAGTATGTCTCCGTAGTGGCAGACTGCAAACAAACCATGTGCAGTCTTTCTGCCCCCTCTCTTTATTAAGAAAATATATCTAAACATGGAATAGACAACAACCAATATTCCCCAGGGCATAGGGAAGTGATAGAAAGAGTTAAAGGGAGTATTTCCCCTGTTTTTCACCAATATAACTAAGAGCACTGCCCCACAGAAGATTACATACACATCCCAGACATACTTGTGTGCACTTTGTGTCTATATTACATGTCCAGGAAAAGCACTTTTATTCTGCAGGAAAACAGCTCCCAAG
Source organism: Rhinella marina (assembly GCA_900303285.1). NCBI lineage: Eukaryota > Metazoa > Chordata > Amphibia > Anura > Bufonidae > Rhinella > Rhinella marina. The sequence continues at coordinate 9,423 of ONZH01019642.1, read as the reverse complement.
TGCCCAGCTGAAAGTGAAACTAAAAACAGCATTCTCTCCCACTCGATTTCTAACAGCTATATCTTCTGATATACTGTATATGTATACAATGATTTTGGTATAATTTGAAAGCTTGGAATGCCAGCTTTCAAAGAAGGTCAGAACCATTTTCTATATGCTACCAATCCCAAGATACAAGCAGCTAGAGCAGCCAACTCCTCTTCAGTCTGGTTTGCTTTGGCCACTTGCAGCAGCAGAGCTGGCCACTTGGGAGCTGTTTTCCAGGAGAATAAAAGTGCTTTTCCTGGATATGTAATACAGACACAAAGTGCACACAGGTATATCTGGGATGTGTATGCAATCTTCTGTGGGGCAGTGGTCTTAGTTATATTGTTGAAAAACAGGTGGAAGACTCCCTTTAAGAATAAGTGTGGAATATTGAGTCCAGAAGCTTCCTAATAGCAATAACAGATGACCGCGTGGCCTGCATCCAAAACCATGGCAATATGCTATTTTGGCATCAACCAGTTTTTTGCTGATTGTATTTATGATATAACAATACAAACATGATATAAGTTATCTCTATTTACTCTCCCTTGTTCAATGCAGGTAGGATACACTAGCACACCAGCTTCACAGTCACAAAGACCTTAAAGTACTCATGAGAGCTATCTGATATACTGTAACAATATAATCAGAACACAGAAAGCAGGTTGCAGAGGGTAGCAGGGATACCTTGCACCGCTGATCTGTATAATTATCTATAAAATACCTGTCATCAATGCATCTTAGTATCTTACAATGCAATTTACATAGAAAGAAAGAAAGAAAGAAAGAAAGAAAGAAAGAAAGAAAGAAAGAAAGAAAGAAAGAAAGAAAGAAAGAAAGAAAGAAAGAAAGAAAGAAAGAAAGAAAGAAAGAAAGAAAGAAAGAAAGAAAGAAATTTAATATGAAATATATAAAAAGTAATCTTTACTGAGGACAAAGAAACACATTTTATAAATCAAACCATATCGTATTTTTCATTAAGGCCTAAGGTCAAAGTTTCTAGCTTCAACTCGGAATTTTGAAAATATCACCTCTCATAGGACCTCTATTAACCCTTTGAAAAGCAAATGCCTTCAAAAGGTTGTGGCTACTGATATGATGAATTTTTAAAATGCCTAGCCTCACTGTGGTATTTCAAAGTAAATGTACTATTGTATATGTTTGAAAACCACAATGTATGTCAATCAGCAACATAGTAAAAGGAACAAAAAATGTTCAGTATGTAGCTAAAAAAAGAAATAAAAAAGCATGACGCTAAATATGCACTAGGGGGTACATTCACAAAGGTTGATGTTTTGTATGCCAGTCTTAGTGTAAAGTCGGTCTGAGCAAGATATACCAAATTTACTAAAAGACGCAAGCTTCTTAATAAATTATACACATTTTCTGGCAGTCTGGGTGAAGGAAAATAAAATCTATGCCAATTTGTCAAGCCACAGGTGGCCTTTCCCCCTTCTGCTAAACACTACCTACTTTTTTCAACATTTTTTAAAAATATTGACTAATGTACAGAATCACAGATATGTTGTGCCACAATGAGCAACTTTTTATGCTCTAAAACAGGTATACCTCTAGCTGTTCCAAAACTAAAATTCCCAGTATTCCCAGATCACCTACAGCTATCATCCTACAGCCAACCATGGTGAAAGCTGTGGTTTTACAACAGCTGGAGGACCACAGAGCATCCCTGCTCTAAAACATGTAAAAACATTGATGAATATGGCCGAGTAATCATATTTTGTTTTCGTTGTGCTCCTAATTCCAAACTGCTGTAAAGTATGCCAGTAGTGAGAACCCCCTCCCTTATCCTAATTCATCTAAGCAAATACAAATCTGATCATATGAGAGGAGGCCCCCTTACACACAGGGGGTGTGATTAATAATTATTTCTGTATTTGATTTCAGAGCGGGGGGTTATATACAGTCATGGATGTTTATGAAGACAATACTGTTTGCACAGGCACCGTATAGACCTTATAGGTACATAGTTAGTAGGGTTAGATAACACATCATTATCCACAGAAGTTGACATCATAGTAAAAGGTGATAAGATGCTATCTAATATATAAAGCTGAGTGTATGTATGTGTGTGTGTATGTCCGCTAAAGGAATCTGCACAATCGCATTTACAATCACAAAATTTGGCACACAGGTACATCAGGTGTCCGGGCAGGTTTTACACCCGGGTCTCAGCTCTCTAGGACGTACCGTTCCAGAGATATTCCCAAAATGCAAATGCAAATATGGCACATCCCATAACCTACATTAGCCAATAAAAGCCTGCAGGTCTTTCTCTTCACATCCCAACTGTCATAAACACGGTCACATGTCCCTTATCAGCCAATAGAAGCTCGCAGGTCCTTAGTCTCCACATACACACATTTTTACACCAGGTTTCCATACCGACCCAGCCATTTTTCTTCACTGCTGTAGGCACAAGGCACTGTGGATGACACTATTAAGGGAGTGAAGTGCTGTGGAGGTCACATGACTTAAAGACCCTGCCCCCAGGTCCCACTAAGCCACACCCCATACCTAGTTAGGCCTCACCCCTTCCCACTCCGCAGCTGAGAAGGATTGAAAAAATGAAGGTAAAAATCAACTTCTGTCAGCTAGAGGGGTGGGGGGGAGAATGACTTTCTCCCTGCAGCTCATGCTCAGACAGCACAGTGCTGTTGTTCAAAAGGACATCCATGTGTCTGTCCAGGCCCTGCGTCGGACGGGGGAAAGGGAGTCTGAAAGCCGGACTGCTTAGCCTAAAACCGGACCTCTGGCCACCAGAGTCATGGTACACGTTGGCACCAATGACAAAGTCAGGGGGAGATGGAAGGTCCTTAAAAATGATTTTAGTGAACTAGGTGAGAAGCTAAAGTCCAGGACCTCCAAGGTAGTGTTTTCAGAAATACTACCAGTGCCACGAGCGTCACTAGAGAGACAACGGGAGATTAGGGAGTTAAATAAGTGGCTCAGAGGCTGGTGCAGGAAGGAAGGGTTTGGGTTCATGGAGAACTGGGCCGACTTCTCTGTCGGCTACAGACTCTACAGTAGGGAAGGGGTGCACCTTAATGGGGAGGGTGCAACTGGTTGATGGCTGGAGGAGCTTTTAAACTAGGATCTGGGGGGAGGGTGGGTGCCCATACTAATAAGGGGGTAGATAGTGTAGATAGAGAGTGGTTCATAGGAAGGAAAAGTGGGGGGTTAGTGGGGGCTGGGGTTAGTAAGGAATGTAGGGAGAAGACTGTGCAAAACAACAACCAAAGTAACCCAAGAACCCCGGATATTCATTTCATAAGTAATAGTAAATTGACAAACGGGGTAAAAAATATACATAGACCTCCTAATTGTATGTACACTAATGCCAGAAGCCTAACTAATAAAATTGGCGAACTGGAATTAGTGATGTGTGAGGAGGACTATGACATAGTGGGAATAACTGAGACATGGCTGGATGATAGCTATGACTGGGCAGTTAATGTACAGGGTTACAATCTTTTTAGAAAGGATCATCAAAACCGGCGAGGGGGAGGGGTCTGCCTTTATGTAAAGTCCTGTCTAAAGCCCACAATCCGGGAAGATATAAGTGAGGGACATGAAGATATGGAGTCACTGTGGGTAGAAATAAATGGAGCCAAAAACAATAATAAAATACTAATAGGAGTTTATTATAAACCACCTAATATATCAGAGGCCACAGAAAATCGACTTCTAAATGAAATAGACGAAGCGGCAAATCAGAATGAGGTTGTTATTATGGGGGACTTCAACTACCCAGATATAGACTGGGAAACTGAAACCTGTATATCTCGTAAAGGAAACAGGTTCTTGGCAAATAACCAAAGACAATTACCTTTCCCAAGAGAGGTACATACCGTATAGGAATAAAATGATAAGAAACAAGAAAAAAACAACGTGGATAAATAGAACTGTAAAAAAAGCAATAAATGACAAAAAGAAAGCATTTAAATCACTAAAACAGGAGGGGAGCGAGGAAGCATTGAAAAACTATAAGGAAAAAAATAGAATTTGTAAAAGACAAATAAAAGCAGCTAAACTAGTGACTGAAAGACTAATTGCTAAAGAGAGTAAAACTAACCCTAAAATGTTCTTCAGTTATATAAATACTAAAAAGTATAAATCTGAAGGTGTCGGCCCCTTACAGAGTAATGAGGGGGAGTAGCAGAGAGCGATGAGGAGAAAGCAAAACTCTTAAATATTTTTTTCTCCACTGTATTCACTGAAGAAAATAAACTGTCAGATGAAATGCAGAATATAAAAGTGAATTCCCCTTTAAAAGTGTCCTGTCTGACCCAGGAAGAAGTACTGGGGCATCTTAAAAAGATTAAAATAGACAAATCGCCAGGACCGGATGGCATACACCCACGTATCCTAAGAGAATTAAGTAATGTCATTGCCAGACCCTTATACTTGATATTTAAGGACTCTATACTGACAGGGAGGGTTCCACAGGATTGGCGCATAGCAAATGTGGTGCCAATATTCAAAAAAGGGTCCAAAAACAGAGCCCGGGAACTATAGGCCGGTAAGTTTAACATCTGTAGTGGGTAAACTGTTTGAAGGTTTGAAGGTTTTCTAAGAGATGCTATCTTGGAGTACCTCAATGAAAATAAGCAAATAACTCCATATCAGCATGGCTTCATGAGGGATCGGTCGTGTCAACCAATTTAATCAGTTTCTATGAGGAGGTAAGTTCTAGACTTGACCGCGGGGAATCAAAGGATGTCGTATATCTGGACTTCTCCAAAGCATTTGACACTGTACCACATAAAAGGTTAGTATATAAAATGAGAATGCTTGGACTTGGAGAAAATGTCTGTATGTGGGTAAGTAAATGGCTCAGTGATAGAAAACAGAGGGTGGTTATTAATGGTACATACTCAGATTGGGTCACTGTAACTAGTGGGGTACCACAGGGGTCAGTATTGGGCCCTATTCTCTTCAATATATTTATTAATGATCTTGTAGAAGGCTTGCACAGTAAAATATCAATTTTTGCAGATGACACTAAACTGTGTAAAGTAATTAACACAGAAGAGGACAGTACACTGCTACAGATGGATGTGGATAGACTGGAGGCTTGGGCAGAGAAGTGGCAGATGAGGTTTAACACTGACAAATGTAAGGTTATGCATATGGGAAGGAATAATGCAAGTCACCAGTACATACTAAATGGTAAAACATTGGGTAAATCTGACATGGAAAAGGACCTAGGAATTTTAGTGAACAGCAAACTAAGCTGCAGAAACCAGTGCCAGACAGCTGCTGCCAAGGCCAATAAGATAATGGGTTGCATCAAAAGGGGCATAAATGCCCGTGATGAGAACATAGTCCTGCCACTTTACAAATCACTAGTCAGACCACACATGGAGTACGGTGTACAGTTCTGGACTCCTGTGAACAAGGCAGACATAGCAGAGCTGGAGAGGGTTCAGAGGAGGGCAACTAAAGTCATAGCTGGAATGGGTGGACTACAGTACCCAGAAAGATTATCAAAATTAGGGTTATTCACTTTAGAAAAAAGACGACTGAGGGGAGATCTAATTACTATGTATAAATATATAAGGGGTCAGTACAGAGATCTCTCCCATGATCTCTTTATCCCAAGGACAGTGACCATGACGAGGGGACATCCTCTGCGCCTGGAGGAAAGAAGGTTTGTTCACAAAAATAGAAGAGGATTCTTTACGGTAAGAGCAGTGAGTGTCAAGGTTGGGATAAACAGACAACAGAGGAGCGTGTGCCCTGAGCTTACCCAACCCTCTGTCCCTGCCTATTGCCTCACCCACGCTAAACCGTGGGGCGACAACCACGAGGACTGCGAAATACACTGAATAAAGTGCAGGGAACAGGGAACAACAAACAAGACAGACAAAACACCAAATGGATGGTCAGCTAGCCGTGTCAGAAAACCAGAGATCACGTCAGTACAAAATCAGAAACCGGTAGAGTAGTCAGGTACGAGCCAAGGGTCAAATAAGCAGTAGAATAAACAAGATACAACGCAAGAGCAGGAATAGCAAGGATTTGCAAAAACCAGCAAGGAGCAGAGGGAAAGAAAGGTATAAAAGCAGGAAGATATCCCACCCCCAGGTTCTGAATGGACCATATTCAGAGAAGCCACTCAGCCAGCAGCTGAGTATTAACCCTGAGTAGACAAACCAAACATGAAGCTGGGCGTTGGCTCTAAAACAACCACAGTGTGAACATGGTTCAAGGCATAGGCACTAAACAGAAACACACAAAAACTCAGAATACCAAACAAAACATAGAACCTATGTTCTCCGATGACCAGACCTGACAGTACCCCCCCCCTCCACGAGGGGCCTCCGGACCCTTAGACCCTAAAGATGGTTTAGACGGATAGTCCCGATGAAAAGATTTAACCAATCGTGGAGCATGAACATCCCTAGCAGGGACCCAGGATCTATCCTCAGGACCGAAACCCTTCCAATGAATGAGGTATTGAAGAGAGTTCCTGACCAGTCTGGAATCGACAATCCTCTCTACCTCATACTCGAGATCACCCTCCACCACTGATGGCGAGGGAGGGTCAGGGAGGGTTCCACAGGATCCACATAGCGTTTCAACAGACTCTTGTGAACATATTGTGAACCCGCCAGTCAGAGGGCAACGCCACCTTGAACGATACAGGATTAATAACGTGAGTTACGGTAAACGGACCAATGTACCTAGGAGCCAATTTCAGAGACGGAACTTTCAACTTAAGGTTCTTAGTAGACAAAAGGACCTTGTCACCCACAACAAAAGTTTCTGAAACAGTACGCCTACTTCTGGATGAATGGACCATTAAACTTTGTGCTCTTTTCAAGTTCTGCTGAACTTGCGACCACCACTGTGCACAGTTGGTTAGTTATGGACTCAGCACGAGGGGTATCCGAAACTGACGATGACGAGAAGGAAAACCTGGGATGGAATCCATAATTACAGAAGAAAGGAGATGTGAGTGTGGATGAACTAGTGTGATTGTTGATGGCAAACTCTGCTAACGGAAGATATGAGACCCACAGATGTTGACAGTCAGAAACAAAAAGACGAAGGTACTGGATGAGCTCTTGATTCATCCTCTCCGTCTGCCCATTAGTTTCGGGATGGAAGGCCGAGGAAAAGGACAATTTTACCTCAAGCTTAGAACAGAAAGCTCGCCAAACCTTAGCCACAAATTGTACCCCCCTGTCAGACACAACCTCATCAGGAATACCGTGGAGACGTACAATATGTTGAATAAATAGATCTGCCAATTCCTCTGCTGAAGGCAGCTTCATTAGCGGAACAAAATGGTCCATCTTAGAGAAATGATCCACCACCACCCATATAACAGAGAACCCTTGAGAGAGTGGCAGATCGGTAACAAAATCCATAGACACGTTAGACCAAGGCCTGTCTGGCACTGGGAGCGGGAGAAGAGGTCCCTCAGGACGTCTCCTGGGGACCTTTCCTCGCGCACAGACCTGACAAGCTAAAACAAATGCATGAACGTCAGTATTCATATGTGGCCACTAGAGATGAGCGAGTAGTGTTCGATCGAGCTGGTATTCGATCGAATACTACGATATTCGGCGTGCTCGATTTCTTTCGAGTATAACGGCGATGCCGCACTTAGAATTCGTTTCCCCTCCCACCTTCCCTGGCGCTCTTTTTCCACCAATCACCATGCAGGGGGGGTATGACAGGCACGCTGAGCACGCTGGCAGCGCGAAAACAGCGTCTACATGCATTGGCTGGAAAAACCATGTGACCTCGAATATTAAAACTCAGCTCTTCCGGCTCGTACGCATATGCTGCGTGAACTTAGTCAGGGACAGAGGCTGGAGAAGGGAGAGACAGATTTTAGCTGTTGGACAGGCAGGAGCGTGATTAAAAGCCCTTATCAGGGCTACTACAGTGGACTTCAGTGATAGCTTACTACAATATAGACTTTACAGAGAACGGCTGCTGTATTCAGGGATAGCTGCTGGAGTAGGGACAGAGAGAGGCATTAGTGGTGTATTAGGTGCTCTGCTACATACCAAACTATATTTGGCACTACTGCTGTGTACCTTGAAAAATACAATATATAGGCCTTATAACTGGCAACTGTACTGTGCGTTCTCTTGCAAAGTAATTTCTCATAACTGGTGTTCATACACACGTCTGATCACTTAATACACTGCTGTGTACCTTGAAAAATACAATATATAGGCCTTAACTGGCAACTGTACTGTGCGTTCTCTTGCAAAGTTATTTCTCATAACTGGTGTTCATACACACCGTCTGATCACTTAATACACTGCTGTGTACCTTGAAAAATACAATATATAGGCCTTAACTGGCAACTGTACTATGCGTTCTCTTGCAAAGTAATTTCTCATAACTGGTGTTCATACACACCGTCTGATCACTTAATACACTGCTGTGTACCTTGAAAAATACAATATATAGGCCTTAACTGGCAACTGTACTGTGCGTTCTCTTGCAAAGTAATTTCTCATAACTGGTGTTCATACACACCGTCTGATCACTTAATACACTGCTGTGTACCTTGAAAAATACAATATATAGGCCTTAACTGGCAACTGTACTGTGCGTTCTCTTGCAAAGTAATTTCTCATAACTGGTGTTCATACACACCGTCTGATCACTTAATACACGGCTGTGTACCTTGAAAAATACAATATATAGGCCTTATAACTGGCAACTGTACTGTGCGTTCTCTTGCAAAGTAATTTCTCATAACTGGTGTTCATACACACCGTCTGATCACTTAATACACTGCTGTGTACCTTGAAAAATACAATATATAGGCCTTAACTGGCAACTGTACTGTGCGTTCTCTTGCAAAGTAATTTCTCATAACTGGTGTTCATACACACCGTCTTATCACTTAATACACTGCTGTGTACCTTGAAAAATACAATATATAGGCCTTAACTGGCAACTGTTGTAACGGGGAGCCGGCGGCGCGCTTCCTCTCTGCCATGCCGCCGGTCTCCCAGGAGTGCGCCGGAGCGAGGACGCAGGATGCGTCCTCGTCTCCATGACGACACTCACAGGAGAGGGTCCGGCACGCGCACTGATACAGCGCGTCCGGCGTCCTCCCCGCCCCCTAGTAAACGAGCAGGCGGGGACATCTGAGCGCTGGTCTGGGCAACCAGCGCTCAGAACATTTATTATATACCTGGTTTTGGGTCATGTGGCGCTGGCCACGCCACATGACCAAATTTGGTGCATATTTGAGCGCTGGTCACGTTTGGCCAGCGCTCGGTATGCAAATGAGGTCATGTGACGCTGGCCCCGTCACATGACCCAGTGGAGGGCTATTTAAAGCCACTAGTTGTCCTCCCTAATTGCCTGTGATTAGCGTTACTACTTTGATCAGTG